>CM074444.1:23124098-23171598 GCA_037101425.1 Elopichthys bambusa
TTCAAAAACATTACATAAATCTCACCAAACCTAAACTTTTGAACAAGGTTTCAAGCTACAAAATGTCAAAAACTATGTCAAATGTTAATTTTATGTTAAAAAAAAAAAAAAAAAAAAAAAGTTATTCTTTAAAAAAATTCAATGTGTGTTTCACGGATGTAAGAAAGTCATACAGGTTTGTAACGACAAAAGTTACAAAATGGTGAATGATTGACCATTTTTCTGTAAACTACTCCTTTAAAACTGACAAAAAAGAGGCACCAGCCTCATAATTTAACAACCCACAATTAAGAGTCAATGCAACATGAATGAAAGCAACGAAACAATTGGCAATGTACCACATGCCACTGGTTAAGGGCCAATCAGCACTGTAAAACTTTACTGTAAATTTACAGGTAATTTCTAACAGTATTATACTGTATTTTCACAGCTGTAAAGAGTGCTACATGGCACCAGAAATCAATCATGCGCCTTGCTAACCTGACAGGTGAACAAACACACAACAAGCAGGCCAGAAGGGTCCTCATCTGCTAAAAAAGGACCGCACAAGGGAACGAAGTCAATGAACAATACAACGAATGGATGAGGAATAACAGCATTTCACACTTGTAGACGGAAGTTCCACAAATAATTGAGTTCTCTACTTTTCTGTCATGTTAACTTCCTCCTGAGCTTTGAGCTATGTCTTTCACTGCCTTTAAACACAAAGTGAAACTAAACGGTCTTATCAGTCAGGTGAACATCTGTAAGCAATACATTAGATTACTGTATGTAGGAATAAAAAGCCCACCACAACAGGCCCCAGCTTAGGCTATTATATAGATAATTTATAGTTATTAATTAAAAAAAAGTCTCTGTAAGAACGTGTCCAAATCATTAAAAAAAAAAAAAAATAGCCTTACATGTGTTCAGATAAGGGGAGGACTTACCGTTATCAAACTCATCTGGAATCTGGGGGAGGAAAAAAAAAAAAAAACAGAGAGAGTTAACATACATGTTTTTCGTGTACACTGGTATATCAAGTTACTGCATGTGGGTATGAAGAAAGTTCAATCAAGTGTCTTTATACAAACTAGAAAGAGACAATAGCATGACACCCACAACAAAGTAACAGTAAAAGGTTAAAAAAAAAAAACAAAAAAAAACTGCGGTGACACTTTAGAATAAGGGTTATTAGTTAAACATTAGTTAATGTATTAACTAATATGAACTAACCATGAGCAGTACATTTGTTACTATACTTACTAATCTTCGTTAATGTTAGTTAATGAAAATACAGTTGTTCATTGTTTGTTCATGTTAGTTCACAGTGCATTAACTAATGTTAACAAGATTTTAATAATGTACTAGTAAATGTTGAAATTAACATTAAGAAAGATGAATAAATGCTGTAGAAGTGCAGTTCATTATTAGTTCATGTTAGCTAATGTAGTTAACTAATGTTAATTAATGAACCTTATTGTAAAGTGTTACCAAAACTGCTTTTCTACTGACAGGGTTAAATGGGTGGAAGCCTCCAGGCGCCAATTAAAAATTATGTAATTCTTTTTTACGTTTCCTGAATTCCAAAAAACCACAAGGAATTTTTTTTTAATATGTCAAAATATACTTTTCCTAGCAATAACAATAAAGATAATAACAGCACAGAGGAAGGATATTGCTGGAATCACTTTCAGAAATATTTTTTCCCAGCAGATAAACAAAAACATTGACAGCCAATCAGAATCCATCCTGTTTTAAAGAGCTTGAGCGCTAAAGTGGCAGATGACATAGTTGCACGCTTAAAATAAGAGAATAATATTGTGCGTTGGTGTGGACACTACTATAGTTTTATATATATATATATATATATATATTTTAGTTTTTGGTTTTTAAATAATAATACACCAGTCCACCAATAAGTACCAAACCAATGAATATTCAGCTGCATCTGTCAGCATGTTCAGCCCCACTTGGGATCCAGGATCACCACATGCTGCCATGTTGGAATCATTGTACTAGAACCACTCTGGCGCCCTCCACTGGACAAAACAGCACACAGACAGTGTGTAGAAACAAAAGGGCTGAAGGGGAAACCTGAAGATTCAAGCTCCAATTTTCTGGTTTATCACAGACAAAAGTTACTCAAATATAAAAGTTAAGTGAAAACAGGCAGTATAAAATAAATGGATAGTTCACCCAAAAATGAAAATTCTGTCATCATTTACTCACCTTTAGTTTGTAACCAGGCCACTTTGGGGTACCATTGACTTCCATAGTATGAAGAAAAGAAAAAAATAAATAAATAAATACTATGGAAGTGAATGGTTCCCCAGAACTGTTCAGTTTCCAACATTCTTCAAAATATCTTCCTTTGTGTTCAAAAGAACAAAGACATTTATACAGGTTTGGAACAACCCGAGGGTGAGTAAATGATGACATGACAATTTTCACTTTTGGGTGAACTATTCCTTTAAGTAAAGCTTTAACGCCTTGTTGAGAATAAAGAACATATGCTGCCTCCTGCTGGTGAACTATATTTTTGCACTGTCAGATTTGAAGAAAATAAGGAACACCACTTGATTTAGCTGAAGAAAATTCTGTCATCATTTGCCCACCATGTCATTCCAAAGCCGTATGACTTTCATTTTTCTGTAAAACAAAAATATATTTTGAGAAATGTCTCAGTGTTGTTGGTTACAAACTATTAGTTCTCAATCTGCTTCAAAATATCTTCCACAGAAGAAAGTAGGTCATACAGTTTTGCAAGGACATGATGAAAAGTAAAGGAATTTTCACTTTCGGCTGAATTATCCCTTGTTTCAGCCACTGATTGCCAAGAAATCCAGAAGCCAGATAATAAAATGAAAGAGAGAGAGAGAGATAGAGATAGAGATAGATAGATAGATAGATAGATAGATAGATAGATAGATAGATAGCCATTTATGTTAATATAGCCATATTGTTTAAAAAAAGCACAGGATAAACTATAGTTATAGAAATAATACAAGGCAGCAAATGCAAGTGTTGCCAATGCCTAATGAGTATGCAAGCAAAAACAGACCAGATTGTATCTGTTCGCTATAAATATATCAAATAAACCACAACCACTGAAGATGAAAGCTCTGTAACTACACTGCTGTTCACCATAAATTAGTATTCCAGATGGATATACACTATAATATTTCACAATATCACAAGTTGGAGAGCATAGAGTCCCCCCCCCAAAGAAATAATTTTTTTTTTTTTAAATCCTACAGACCCCAAACTTGTAAACAGTAAAGTATGTGAAATTGTTCATATTTATTTTCTGATCCTTTGCAGGAAACAAACTCCAACATTGTAGCCATTATATGAACCAATAAAGATTCATTTTTGTTCTATGAGAAGAGGATTCAGCCTTTGGTCTCACGCTGTCACTTCCCTTAAGTGCCCTTCAATTAAGACCTTGGGTTGTGAAAAATGGCACCCACAAGCCTGGCACACTCCACATATATCTCCAAAAAGGCCATAACAACATGTGAAGTGTGCCCTGTCCAAAAGGCAAGAGAGCTAAAAGGGTCATTATACCAAGGAAGTGTAGGCAACAAACATTACCACATCGTGCTAAATGTGTCCTTCTTGTTTCTGTGGGACATTATTCAAAGGTTTAACTCACATGACAAATGCTGGATAAACAGTTTGAAGGTTATGGCTTTGGTGAAGGTTCCTCCTTTCAAAATAGTCCTTGAGCTAAACTGTAGCGTCAAATTTGTTCATGCTTGCCAAGCACTTATTTTGTAAACATATAAATCAAGTAAAATGTGTGATACTGTCAAATGTGAAACAAAATGACAAACAATGCACTTACGGTGGGCATTTCCCAACCACTTTACCATTACAGGTTAAACTGGTTGAATGTACTTTTGAGACCTTTCAACAACTAAAATGACTGAGGTGTGAAAACACTCTGGCAGGGTGACAAGACCTTCTGTCGAGAAGGCTAATGAGTGAAGTCTCGTCGGTGTCTTGTGCACGAGACACGTGACTCATCTTTGAATGGCCTGGCACACTCCATTCACAACTCTTATGACATCTCAACTGCCTGCGAAGTGTGCCCATTCAAAGTGATCCACAGCCTACAGGAACTCAAGCTTTGAGGTAGCAATCTTCCCGAAGAAACACCTCAAGCCTTTTATACTGATACGCTGATATAACTTTTTCCAGAATGAGTACTATACAGATAATTTTATTTTTGGTACTCGCAGATTACTGAGCGATTACAACCGACCAGAAACCAAAAGAATATGAATCATATTATATGACTTCACTCATTTAGCAGACAGATTATTTTTTTGTATAATTATGCCTGTTAAAATGTATTAAATGTACTGAGAAGTGCACTCTCCTTAGCATCAAGTACATGATGGCTGAATGACCTAACTTTTCAGTGATGTCTGAGAGAAAGGATGTGTTCACTTTTCAGCTAGTGCACAGTAGCTATATAGACATAAATACTGAATTTATGTTTAATATTCTATAATTAGATATATTTACTTCATAGACTTCTTTAATTTCTGATGTCTCTATATCCGTTTGTTCTGATGTCATATTTATTTGGACACAAACACTGTACACACGCTGTGTGGTATTGGTTTTTGGTATCAGAGCCTGAGTACATATGCGCTGTATCAGACCCAATTCCAATATGATGGAAACTTTCCCTGATGTGAAGGTTAAGTTCTTAAAGGGATAGTTTTCACATCATTTACTCACCCTCAAGCCATCCTGGATGTAAATAACTATCTTCTGTCAGACAAACACAATCAGAGTTATATTAAAATATATTCTGGCTCTTCCAAGCTTTATAATGGTAGTGAAGGGGACGTGGGATTTTGAAGGCCAAAAAAGCACATCTTTCCATCATAAAAGTAATCCAGGGGAATAATAAAGGCCTTCTGAAGTGAAGCAGTAGGTTTTTGAAAGAAAAAATATCAATATTTAAAACTTGCTCCTTCTCTTTTGCCGTAAATTGATGCGTATGGTCGTCTGCCGGAAGCTAGTTATTATATGTTATAAAGTTTTAATTATGGATATTATATGGCGAGAATATCATTGAATATAATTGTTTAATATAACTCAGATTGCGTTAGTCTGAAAACAGATACGTGTCATATACACGTAGGATGGCTTGAGTGTGAGTAAATCATGGGGAAATTTTCATTTTTGGGTGAACTATCCCTTTAAAGGGATAGATTATCTAAAAATACATACAAGGCTGAAAACTACGGTACTAAATTCAAATGACAGCTGATGTCAAAATCATATGAACAGGACAGGTGGAATTTCAAACAACTACTTTCAGTTTTGGCCAAAATGGATTTTGACCAAAACAGTGACAACCTCTAAAAGAATAAATAAATACAACAATCCCTCAAAAAAAAAAAAAAAGCCTGTCTATGGGAAGAGCGCCAGGTTCTCAGTCCCACACTGTCACCTAACTGACATCCAACTGGAGTGGGCAGAGGTGACAATCTTTACAAGAAAAGATTTGGCACACTTCACATTTGTCTCCTGTGTGGTTACAAACATATGTTAAAGTGTGCCCTTTGAAAAAAGTGAAGGAAGCAGACCGGGAAAGGTGGCACCAGCGAACAAGATTTTCCCATGCACACACCTTAGCCCAGCACATGCCACAGTTTAAAGAGAGCTTGAAAAGTGTGTGGTTTATAGAGCACAGAAGCAATGATGTAACACCTGTGAGAAGTGTGTCTGTGCTGCGGACACTAAACTAAAGAGGTCCGCACACCTAAACATTTGGTGTCTAAATCCTACAGTTAGGAGAGCTGGCAATCCCTCTGAAATCAAATTTTTCCAATAAGGCGTCTTCAAATGTACTTTAAATAATAGAAGTAATTACCTTTAATATCATTTAATCCTTCAACCAATCTATTTTACAGTAAGCAAACTAGATTTGAAAACATATACTACCATGGCTTAGGCTATAATTTTCTTCTAAACAAACGCCACTGGGTTTGCTATTTTGTACCTAATGAAGTGGCATTCATACATTTCTAGGTATAGCTTAATTTTCCAAAAATGAGGGGTCACTGTATCTGAATGTTGGTACAAGGCCAAGATTTTAAATATCACAGTAGTCTCAACTAGATTTGGTGCAAAATTATAGTCCTCTAGTGACAATAAATTTTAATCATACTTTTAGTTCACCAAAGAGAGACTTTTTTTTTTATTATTTGCTTAAATTAAAGAAGCATTTATTGCATTTATATTTTGTAGTGTATATTTGCCAACTGAATGTTTTATTTTACTACTACTACTTTGCAACTTTAGTAGTGGTAACTAAACACAGTTAAGTACCTTATATGAGGTAAAAAACAGGTTGACATTTTGGTCTTTTTTCCTCTTTAAATGATTAACAATGAAGTGTTTAATTTTGACTTCCTCCTTGATAACTTGTTTATTAATGTATTGGGTATCACAAACTAACAATGAACACTACTTTCACAGCATTTATTAACATGAACCTATATTAAGAAATGTTAAACTGCATATACTAATACATTTTATAATGTTAAAATATAAACATGAACAAAAGTATATAAACTGAAATTAAACTAGATTAATAAATGCTGTGGAAAAAAAAAAAAGGTTAATTATAGTTCATGATAATGCATTAACCAATGTTAACAATTTAAATCTTATTTAAAGTTTTATTAATATTAGCATTAAATTTAGGTTACTGTAATGTTGCTGATAATTTATCTATGCAAAACAATTTTATAGTCCATTTTGTTTAAACCATAATTTGTTTCAAGTCTTAATAATGAAAAATAATTATTAAAACTAAGGCAAATAATTTTATATAAAGCGCATACACAACAGTTTAAATGTTTGGGGTCAGAAATAATTTTTTTTAAACAAAATAATACTTTTATTATGCAACAATATATTAAGGTGACAGTAAAGACTTTTATTTTTTTTTTTTAATAAATGCTGTTCTTTTGAACTTTCTAATCATCAAAGAATCCTGAAAAAAAAATTAATCATGGTTTCCAAAAAAAAATATATAAAGCAGCACAACTGTTTTCAACATTGATAAGAAATATTTACTGAGCACCAAATCAGCATATTAAAATGATTTCTGAAGGATCATGTGACACTGAACATTGAAGTAATGATGCTGAAAATTCAGCTTTACCATCACCGGAATAAATTACATTTTAAAATAAAATGGAAAATAGAAAAGTTATTTTAAATAGTAATAATATTTCATATTATTACAGTTTTTAATGTATATTTTAGGGCTGGGCAGTTTGTTTAGTAGTATTTCTTACTACATGTTAAATAAAACTACTGTACCTAATAACAATAATACAAATAAAACTTTGATTTTAATAAAATTAAACTTTAGTGAAATAAAATTAGTCATATCACCCACTCCTAGTATTTCTGATCAAATAAATGCAGCCTTGGTGAGAACAGAAGACTTACCGACCCCAACATTTTGGTGTATATAAATGTACAATTGTTTCTGCTATACACATTTATTATTATTGTTCTTCTGCTGATTTACAATAAGGGTAAGAAGACAGAAGCAGCGTGTGAGACCGATCATAAAGCCAGTCCCTGAGGCAGAGACAAATTTACAGTACGGGAACAGGACGAAGGTCTCGTGCTCACAATAAGATCACAAGGGCTGAGAACAGTAAAACCCATCCAATCTAATGGATGAGGTGTGCGATCAGGCACCGACGGCCCTCTGAACTCCTGTGAGGTCACACTGACCTGTGAAGTGTGCCCTTACAAGTGGGCTCTAATTAAGCAGGTAACAAAACAGGATGTCTAACAAAGGTGGAGGTGTGCTCTTTAAAGTGACCACCTTCTTTAATCCACACCTCACACCTCTGGCACATGCCTCCAGACTAGGTGCATTTGACATCTACTTGTGAAGTGTGCCCCTTTGAAGGTGAGAAACAGTGGGTGGCTTCCAGAAACATTGAAGTAACCTTGCTAACTTGATCTTTTAGAAGGCAAACAGGCCTTTAACACCTAAAAAAGATAGTTCACCCAAAATCTCTTTGTGTTCCACAGAAAAAATAAAATCATACAAACTTGAAACAACATGAAGGCAAGTTAATGATAAGAGAATTTTCATTTTTGGGTGAAGACACTGCGATCATTCACTATAACATTGGAAATATGACACTGAAATTATTGAAAGAACCTCAATTACATGCTAAATGCAAAAGGTGCATCAAAAATACAAAATATTGTCCTCGTCACAACATCAAAGTCAAGCTCCAATTACAGACAGTAGCACAGGGGAGAGGTACAAAATGCAACACCAACAAGCAAAACACACTTCACAGAGTCTTCTTCGAGACTGGCTTTGTAAAGAGAGTCGTTTGAAGCGGGCCACCTCGAGAGGTGCTAGAAGTCTGCTCGCTGAATAAAGGAAATTCACAGCGCTATGAGAAGTGTGCCCTATAGAGCGAAAATCTTCACACCGATACCTGACTGAACTGTCTGAGAGCCAGAAGCGTTTGTAGTTTCAAAAGAAAGAGACTGGTGGGGGTCTGCAGGTGAGAAAGTGTGCCACGGGAAATAGTGCAGCTTTAGAGCTTGTTAAAATTACCATATTGGAGGGAAAAGATGGACAGCTAGGAAATGTCATGTCATTAACTATTACCATTAACACACTTTTAGACTGCTAACTAAATCTATTCAACTAATCTGATATTAATTTTTTTTTCTCTTTCTTGAGGAGGTGGTGAAATTCATAGCTCATTAGAACCTTGTCAAACTCCTTAATACTAACAAGGGCCAAAAGTAACAATTAACTCTAAAACCTGGTTTTGTGAAAGTTCATGCTTACCTTATTTCCTTGTTCATCCACAGAATTGCTACCTAGAGACCAGAAACACAATTTTAGTCACGATTTCAAACTTTTGCGAATTTATGTAAGCAAAAAAAAACCGAAACATTAAATGAGATATTAACTATCTTGTAGATATTAGAAATGTATCTTAGCCTTTTATGACACATATTAGTCTTTTTTGTTGTTGAAAATATCAGAACTCATAATTTACATAAATAAAATGTCTAATATTTTACTTTTGTCCACTTATGAACTCATTCTTTTATCTAAACAAAGACAATACATTATTATTGAACTTACATGCAAAAAACATGTTAAATGGTAATAACCAATGTATAAATATGCAAGTTAAACAATGTTTTGCCATTGCCACAATACAAAAAGTATTTAAAAAATAATCACCATAGTAGCCCATATATGTTGATCACATATGTGATGATTTTTCATTCAAAATACAGGAACAATGTCATCCCAAAGTCTTCATGATGATCCAGAATAATCCACACAATAATTCAATAATCCAAGCATGCCATTTAAATGCCAGTCACAAAAAGTTTTGAATAATCCAACAATGTTCATAGAAAATCTTCAAGCTTATAACATTCCAATCCTCTGTTGCCCACCCTTAGCATAAGAAAGCAACAGGCAAACTCACCAAATATGTATACGATGCCAACTGTGCTTCCAAGACCCATAATTCCTGCTAACCGAAGGACCATCTTCTTAGCGTATGCCGTGTTCTCTTTCTGTTTCTTGTCCTCACCCTGTTCATCTTTCTTGTGAGCAGAGTCATCACCCTCTGGAGGAGGCTGGTCCTGTAAACGATGTGTTAAAAGCATCCCACTTTACAACTGCGTAAATTACAAACCATGTGATTCAAGTCAATTTCTCAACAAGAATGGCAAGTCTAAAACTTGGAACATTACACACAGCAGCCAGTTTTAATAATTCCTGTAATATATACACCAATTATATTTTTCTGAACATTCTCAGGAGCTGTCGATCAATGAAACCCATTGTCCTTTGACAGACACTCAGCCCTTATCTGTATTCAACAGTCAAAAGAGGATTCCTGACCTTGCATGATACAGCTTCAATGTGAAAGTCATTCAAATGTCATTTTAAACTACACTCAATGGTAATTTGAGCATATAACATTTTGCATAATGAAAAAACTAGGTTTAACCTTTATCATATTTGGACACTAAATTATTGACATGATCAAAACTTGCTCAAAAACACATATTCTACATGTCTTCTTGCTGTGAAATCTTTAGTGATTTTTATAAAGTAAATGTAAGAATAAGTTTCAAGATGAAAATTTACTTTAGAAAAATCATGTTAAAATGCAAGTATGAAATATGATACAACAGGCTTTTAAGGATTCTCTCAATCATCACTGTATTGCGTTGCATTATGTTTTGGCCCCCACAACAAAAAAAAACTATAAAACTAAGCATCACCAATATCATGTTACTGATACAAATAATATTTATTTACACTTTATGAAATTAGCCTGCTATACTGTTGCAAATCTCATTCATTTACGTTACAAGCTATCAGAATTTCATCTTTTTTGAGTCTCAAAATAAAATAGGTCTTTATATGAGCCATAAAATTATGATGCATTAAGTATGACACAAAACATAAAACAATTTTTTTAAGATTATACTTTATAATTGTTGCATTTCAATTCAGAATTTTCTTCTTATTTAATCTGTCAGGCTTTACAGAAACTCAGTATCTTCATATATTTAGTATATGTGTAATCTAGCTATTTTTATATCCCTTTTATAATGCTACATATTTAAGACTAAAAGTTATAACATGCATTGATTTTTATTTCCTACTAATTATGTGATCATGTAACCAATGTCATTGTCATTGCTATCATACATAACACTGACTGCTGTGTCTGACTTCATTCATACCACCACCTGTCAACCTTTACTTACCAGACCAAAGTATTTGACAATTTATGGTCGTTTAAGCATCGACATACTCAACTCCTCAGTACTAACATGTAAGAATGTAAACATTCCCCCAAAAAGCAATAATTGGCTGTCTATGTAGGAATGTCAGGCGGTCATAGCGCTCACCTGGCTTTTCTGCTGCTGCTGAAGCCTTTCTTGCAGTATTGACTGGGCCAGTCCACCTGTGGCACTACTACTAGATGTGTCAGCGGAGAGTGACCGGACAACATCCAGCACCGCAGGGGCTATGGAGCTGTTGGCCCCCTGCCTCAGTCGGAGGAGGCCCCGGCTAGCCCGGACACACATGGGATACATAGACACCGCCGACATCTTGAATATGATGCAGCTAGTAACCGGAGCACGAGTGGAAAGGACAAACGATTTTGATTGGTTATGCCTGTTGTGATTGGCAGGCAGAGAGAGCCAATCGAACCTATGAACTGCGCCGCGAAGGCGGTTCTTAGAATGTCGTCACTGTCACCTTCAAAAACGGCTAAAAGTTCCCACAAACTACAAAGAGCATAGTTAAATGCAATACCTGCTTTATACAATAGATGCATAATGGCTAACAGGTAGAAGTTTTAGAATAATGATAGAATAATGGAGATTTACATTTTATATTTCCACAAATCTACAACATTCACAGTGAAATGGGTATACATTTCAAAATAAAAGTACTTCATTACCCAACTTGTGAATATAAGAATAAAATACGATATTAAAGATATTAACTGAAAAAAAAAAAAAGACAATTATTAATTAACACAATGTTAGGTAATGTTTTAAATTAAAGTTATTATAAAGTGGTTTGGCTGCGTTTGTAACGGTTAAAACCACTGCTATAGATAATTACACATGATTTCGGGTCATAGAAAGGGATATAAAGGTAGGCTAGTTGACTTAAACGCGGTTTAACATCATATTGCTAGTAAATGTTATTTATTATGAAAGATAAGATTGTACAATTAAAATTACCGAGAAAGGTTGACAATCCCTGCACTGGCCAATGGGTGGCAGTAGATCCTTATCACGGTTTAACCTGTTGCTGTTGTTCTTTCAAAGAAGAAGAAAACAACCACTGAAGGTTGAAGTAAAAAGTGTTTTCCTTTTCTAAATCATCAGATAGACCTGTTTGCTTTTTTTCTTATGAAATATGGTCGAAGTGAAACTGTCGAACTAACCGAGTCTACGGGTTCAGTTTAACGCCCACGAGTTACTGCAGGAGAGTGGGTGAGTTTTCTAGCTTGGGAAAGTTTCATGATGGCAAACTTGCCTTAACATTTCAGTGTTTGGAATTAAACTAACTAAACTACTTTTAGCTTAGCATTAAACTTAACTGAAGTCTAGAAAATGTGTACGTCGTTAGATTAAACGAAGCAGACTCTTTTTGTTGCCAGTTTGTAAACACAAGTATATGAGGCTTTGCTAGTATATGTATTATTGTTTTATACATCTCTCTCTCTCTCTCTCTCTCTCTCTCTCTCTCTCTCTCTCTCTCTCTCTCTCTCTCTGTGTGTGTGTGTGTGTGTGTGTGTGTGTGTGTGTGTGTGTGTGTGTGTGTGTGTGTGTATATATATATTTCTCTTTTGTTTATAGTACAAGTTCTTACTTGCTGTCGTCATGCCTTAAATATGCTAGTTGTAAATAAATAACAGGGCTAACTTAGTCGTTGTATCATAATTATAAACTTTATATAAATAAAACAAAAACAATGTATGATATGATAGTTTATGATATGATATGCTATACACAATACACTACCAGTCAAAAGTTTGGAAACGGTAAGATTTTTAATGTTTTTAAAAGAAGTTTCATCTGCTCACAGTAATATTGTGAAATATTATTACAATTTAAAATAACTGTTTTCTGTTTGAATATATTTTATGAAGTAATTTATTTCTGTGATGCAAAGCTGAATTTTTACCATCATTACTCCAGTATTCAGTGTCACATGGTCCTTCAGAAATCATTCTAATATGCTGATCTTCTGCTCAAGAAACATTTATTGTGTACAATTGTACAAAATATTTGTGTACAATATATATTTTTTTCAGGATTCTTTGATGAATAGAAAGTTCAAAAGAACAGCATTTATTTGAAATAAAATCTTTTGTAACATTATAAATGTCTTTATTGTCACTTTTGATCGATTTAATGTATCCTTGCTGAATAAAAGTATTAATTTCTTTAATTTCTTTAAAAAAAAATAAAAATTCTTACTTTTACCCAAACTTTTGAACAGTAGTGTATAATGTTAAAATAGCTTTGTATTTCAGATAAATGCTGTTCTTTTGAACTTTCTATTCATCAAGGTATCCTGGAAAAAAAAAAAAAGTACACAACTGTTTTCAACATTCATAATAATCATAAATGTTTCTTGAGCAGCAAATCAGCATATTAGCATGATTTCTGAAGGATCATGTGACACTGAAGACTGGAGTAATGATGCTGAAAATTCAGCTTTGCATCACAGAAATAAATTACTTTATAAAAATATATTCAAATAGAAAACAGTTATTTTAAATTGTAATAATATTTCACACTATCACTGTTTTTAATTAAATAAATGCAGCCTTGGTGAGCAGACAACTTCTTTTAAAAACATTAAAAATCTTACTGTTTCCAAACTTTTGACTGGTAGCGTGTGTATATATAATATAATATAATGTAATGTTGTTTTAGGTGATGTGTAGCATGTAGGTTTGGCATCACAAGCAGCCTGCCCAGCAGCATTCACCACGGCGGGGGAAATCAGACCCATCGTGTGCAGGGTGGTTATCTACCTACAGCGGGACATGTCAGGAGAGAGCTGCCTGCACCAGCTTCAACCGCAAACCGGGCCCATTGTGTCAGTCTCTTCAGTGGCCTGCCCCAAAACTAACACTTGCACCTACCGTGGTGTCACCGGAAACAAGTATGTGCAGCTCAATGTTGGAGGAAATCTTTACTATTCCACACTGCACGTGCTCACCCGACAGGACACCCTGCTGAGATCCATGTTTAGCGGCAAAATGGAGGTGCTCACAGATAAGGAAGGTGAGTTATTTAGACATTGCTGAGATAAGATCTCTTTAGTCTTTACTCACAGTGCTGATGTTGTTAAAGTGAGTTCTTTGTTATTTTTTCTTTAGGTTGGATCCTAATAGATCGCTGTGGGAAACACTTTGGTTCGATTCTCAGCTATCTCCGTGATGGATTTGTGAACTTGCCCAAGAGCAGACAGGGGATCATGGAGCTCCTAGCAGAAGCCAAGTATTACCTGATCCAGGGCTTGATAGATTTGTGCCAGAAGGCCCTGCAGGTTGGTTAAGACTTATGAAGGGAATAGACTTTAAAATAAGTTGTGCACTCACTTGATTGTGTGTTCGTTCTTTTGTGTGATTCTCATGAAAACTGTAAAAAGAAATGAGATATTTTTTAAAATTTTTTAGAGGATGTAAATTAAAGGATTAGTTCACTTCAGAATTAAAATTTCCCATGTCATCCAAGATGTTTATGTCTTTCTTTCTTTAGTCCAAAAGAAATTATTGTTTTTTTGAGGAAAGCATTCCAGGATTTTTCTCTATATAGTGGACTTCAGCGGCTACCAACAGGTTGAAGGTCCAAATTGCAGTTTCAGTGCAGCTTTAAAGGGCTCTACACGATCCCATACAAGGAATAAGGGTCTTATCTAGTGCAACAATCTGTCATTTTCTTAAAAAAAAAACAAAAAAAAACAGCCATTTATATATTCTTATTTTTTTGCTTGTTTGTTTTGTTTGTAGGATAATGGAGAAAAGGCTCTGTGTGTTATCCCATTCATAACATCTCCTAAAGAGGAGGAGAGACTGATACAAGGCTGTGTAAAGGTGAGTCTATCCTGCAATGCATATATATGTTAATTTTTTCACATAAAAACGAGACAATCTACAACTCTAAATGTCTCCTGGCATTAAAATTTTCCCACTTACAGCCTGTTGTGAAACTGCTTTACAACCGAGGTAACAACAAATATTCCTATACAAGGTAAACACAAGAGTTTTATCCTTCTTTAACATTCAAGGATTTAATTTTTGAGAGATTAATGTAGCTTCTACAGTCAATACTTATCTTTTTGATTGGTTTTATCTTCCTCAAAAGCAACTCAGATGACAACCTACTCAAGAATATCGAGTTGTTTGAGAAGCTGTCCCTGAGCTACAGCGGTCGTGTACTCTTCATTAAAGATGTCATTGGAGACGAGATCTGCTGCTGGTCCTTTTACGGACAGAGCCGTAAACTAGCAGAAGTCTGCTGCACATCCATTGTTTATGCTACTGAGAAGAAGCAGACAAAGGTAAAGTCCTGTTTGAAAAGGTAATTCTAGAGACACTTTCATAGCCTGTTCAAATGTATCAAAGGAGAACTCTCGTAATGCTCTCAGGTTGAGTTTCCAGAAGCGCGGATCTACGAGGAGACGCTAAATGCCCTGCTTTATGAGACTCTCCCAGTCCCAGATAACTCCCTGTTGGAGGCCACCCGCAGACGGCACAATTGTTGTTCACACAGTGAAGAGGAGGAGGCCGTAGAGCTGAGGGAGCGTGTGCGTCGCATCCACATTAAAAGATACAGCACTTATGACGACAGACCGCTTGGACATTAGCCTAACTGTGAATTGAGGCTTCCAAGACACTATATATATAATATCCTTTCAACTAGTGCCTCAGTTTTCACATTGTCTGTGAAGAACACTAAACTACCAGCACCGTTTAACCACTTTGTAATTTGCTGCCGGTACAGATTGCTGCTTTCTTTTTTGGTTTTGTTGGGGGTTTGACAATCAGAGTTTTGAATGAAATCCTGCTTGAACATTAATGTGAACACAACTTTAACACACAATTTTAAATTAGCATTAATTCCTATATTTTAATTTGTTATTTTTTTTTAGGTAAACACTATGTTTTTAAATAGTAATTACTAACCTAATCATAGAATGTTTTGATAATATCTTGCCAAGATAAATCTGCCAAGTACATCACTCTGTTTCTGCTAATCGAGCAGGATCATATACTCTGTTATAATCCTGCCTTATGCCTACGTTAAGCATCCATACTGTGATATAAGATGATTAATATAGGAAATAGATTTGAAAGAAATTATGTATATGGACTTGGGGTGTTACATTTGGGAAAATGAGGTTGTAGTGTTTGATTTTTTTTTTTTTTGTCTAGTGTGATAAGAAATGTACTTTTAATACCTAAAGAATGAATGAATGTGCCCTAGAAGTTTTTTGCACTAATTATTTAACACTCACGAAAAAAAAAAAAAATCTGTATTAACTTAAAGGGATAGTTCATACAAAAATGAGAATGTGTCAACTTTTTTTGGCCATACAATGAAAATCAATGTGGTCCAAAACAACACTCAAGCTTCTTTGACTGTCAATGTATGGACAAAAAAAGAGACATTTTTCAAAATATCTTATGTTTTATTTTTGTTACAGGTTTGGTACGTTATATTCTAGTAATTTTAACAGTAGATATTAAAGGCAAATTATAAAT
Organism: Elopichthys bambusa; assembly: GCA_037101425.1. Classification (NCBI taxonomy): domain Eukaryota; kingdom Metazoa; phylum Chordata; class Actinopteri; order Cypriniformes; family Xenocyprididae; genus Elopichthys; species Elopichthys bambusa. Next base: position 23,140,448 of record CM074444.1, read on the forward strand.
TGTACCTCAAAGCCCTTAAAGGGTTAGTTCACCCAAAAATGAAAATTCTCTCACCCTCATGTCGTTCCACACCCCTAAGACCTTCGTTCATCTTCAGAACACAAATGAAGATATTTTGGATAAAATCCGATGGCTCAGTGAGGCCTCCATTGCCAGCAATAACACTCACTTTTTCCCAGAAAGCTACTAAAAACATATTTAAAACAGTTGACTACGGTGGTTCAACTTTAATGTTATAAAGTGACGAAAATACGTTTTGTGTGCCAAAAATAACAAAACAGCGACTTTTTCCCCACAATATCTAGTGATGGCCGATTTCAAACCACTGCTTCACGAAGCTTCAAAGCTTTGTGAATTTTTTGTTTTGAATCAGTGGTTTGGAGCGTGTATCAAACTGCCAAAGTCATGTGAACTATTGACGTTTCAAAACACTTATGATGTAACGAAGCCTCGTTTACTGAAATCATGGGATTTTGGTGCTCTGAACCACTGATTCGAAACAAATGATTCATGAATCTTAATGAAGCAGTGTTTTGAAATCACCCATCACTAGATATTGTGGAATAAAGCCGCTTTTGTTATTTTTGGCGCACAAAAAGTATTCTCGTTGCTTTATAATATTAAAGTTGAACCACTGTAGTCACATGAACTGTTTTAAATGTTTTTAGTAGCTTTATGGACATTGAAAAAGGAGTGATGCAGGCCTTACTGAGCCATCAGATTTTATCAAAAATATCTCAATTTGCGTTCCGAAGATGAATGAAGGTCTTACAGGTGTAGAACGACATGAGTGTGAGTAATTAATGACATAATTTCATTTTTGGGTGAACTAACCCTTTAAACAGCTTCTAAATATTCAGTATCAACTCAATTTTATTTATTTATTTTTTTTTCCTTTTTTTTTTCATTTGGATGCACCTGTGCCATTTATAGGTAATAGCTAGCTGTGCCTTCCATAATAGGATATGAGACTATAACCATCATGCATCACGTATCTTTTCATCCAATAGGTCATATGAACATCATGTCTTAGTGAACGCCTAATGACAATGCCTGATTAGTTGAACCACCACAAGCGCCTCCATCTAAGCTGTCAAGTGTGGAGGGGAGCTAAAAATAAATCGCCGTCACTGCCTGAACAGCGTACGGCGCGTGAAGAGATTTATCCCATTGATCAACAATGACGAGGGGGCGGGGCCAGCGGTGGTTGCGTCATAAAGGAACCGAAGATGGCTTCACGATGCGCTACAGCAGTGCTTAGATGCGTCAACGCTCAGCTGTCAGTACACACATTTATATGAAAAGGAAGGAAGGGTAAAAAAATATTGGGGGGGAAGGCAGGCGAGCCGTTCAGATTTATGTCTCCAGCCAGTTTATGCTGCACTTAGGTTGTTTAACAGTCAGGGACAATGGGTTCGACTACAGATGAAGAATTTAAAGAGAAATTACTATGGAACGTCAAAAGAGAAGTAAGTGTAATTCATGTATATATTCTCTTGAATGCTTTCACTATTATCTTGCATGTTTTGGTGTTGCAATGTGCATCCGAATTAAGTGCATGCATATGGAAGTTTCAGATGGTTACAGTGAATACAGTGAACGGTTATGATTCTCCAGGTATGATATCTCTTATAGACTCCCATTCAAACCCGTTTCACCTGTAGAGCTTAAGGGTTCGGATATTTCCTTCCCCTTTCCTTCCTATAACTTACTATGGCTATGCGAGACAGTGATTTGTATTCAATGGTTTCTGCGGTGAACAGTAGATTCTACCTTCTGTAAATGGCTAAATAACCGCTTGGACGAATACGTTTTTAGTGTCGAATATGTTCCTAGTCCTTTGCAATGTAAACAAAAACGAGTTGACACCGAATTTCCATTGACATATACTTGAGGGGCTGAGAGCTCAAGAGCACGCGAGGTTTATTTATAACGCGACTGTAAGAGAAAAAACGCGACTGATTAGAAATGATCGGTTTCATTGATATCTCTGCATGTTATGTGCTTCAGTTGTGTTATTTTCTTTTTATATAGGGACTTAAAAAACTTTCCTAGGTGGAAATACAACAGTAACTTTTTCATTCGACTACTGGATTAAATTAAGTAGTGGAGAATGTATGTGAAGTGTAATGTAATATATCACGGGTTTATTTTGCAATAATGACTATCGTATTGATAAAAACATAACATAGGCTATTGATTTGTTTTAATTCACCTCAAAATTAGATCAAATATTCCACTAATAATAGTTCGCCATGATAGTCCACTACAATACAGTAAACAGTTAATGAACATCTTAACTGCAGTGGTGAAAAATCTAGTTTTGGTGATCGTTATGCAAATATAATTGTGCATTAAGTGCTCTGATCGACCAATCAGATCCAAGATTCCTCCAAGGTATTTTAACCTAAAAAAAAAAAAAAAAAAAAAGGTGTAAAAAAAATTTATTTAATATTTTAAAAATGTGCTAACCATTTTATACCACTTCAAAACAAGTACTCTAAGATAATATGAATGAACTCTGCATATTTTGTAATAATTATTTGATAAGACTTTACATTTGCATAGAGTTTCGAATATTTTCACTCCAGGAAATGTAAAGTGGAAGAAGCTGTTCAATTCTTTTATGTCAGTATAATTAATCCTTATCTTTTCCCTTACAGTGCAGGGAATGCCAGTTTTAATTCCGGCTCTCATGAATAATAGAAATCTTGAATGAATTGCTGCAAAGAATAGATGTCCTAAATTGGTACCAGGATGTCTCATGTGTCAGAACAGACTGTTTCCAGTCCACAGCTGATCAGCCTCTTGAACTTAATGCACAATCCTGGCAGACATCATTTCTCATGATAGTTAAGGGCATGTCTAATAAAGGCCAAAAATCATGGAAGTGAAGAGCAGCAATAATTCTTAAGGTGTCTAGCCTCAGGTGGCTCACTGGCCTGGGTTAATAAGGAAATCAATTTTTAACATCTCATTCATCAAGTTTTAAAGAACTTTCGTGCATCATATTCACTTAAATCTTCTACTTTTACCTCTAAAACGAGTCACTTTTCTCTACAAAAATATCCTGGACTCTTTTCACCAAAATAAAACTATATAATTTTCATTGATTAATACAGTGTTTCTCTAGCAATTATGTTTCTTTGTATTATGGGGCATAGAAGTAGCCTACATGTTATTTAAAATGAAGCGTATCACTAAAAAACACATTAGTTGGGTTTAACAATTTTTGTTATTTGTTTTTAGCTGTTTAAACCATCATATATATTTAGTGAGGAAATAAATGTGCCGTTTTAACAGGAAATAACAGCCCCGTTGCAATACATAGAGAATTAGATTTTTATTCCTCCATTGACTTTCTTTGTGCAACATCCCATGTCTCTGTCGCTTTAAGCTGCAGTCAGCCGTCTTCTGGTTGCCTAGGAACTGAAAGCATCAGCAGCTACCTAAGAAGTTAAATTGCATCAGTGGACGATTAATACAGCTGCATGAAGCAGGGATCGTCACAAATGGCTCCCACAAGAGCAAAACAACTTAGTTTTATTTTCCTGTTCTCTGCTTTTCCACCCCATCAATATTTATTGGTTGCACCGTGCAACGTTGCACCATTTTGCAATGATCAGTTTAATATAAACTAAATAATTTTGCATTTGCAGAAATACATCCCACATTTTTTTTTATTGATATTTGTCTGAGAAGAAGCTCAGATGAAGATTTTGAACGGCATGCTGCTTCATAGACTTTTCTTTTTATAGCTGTGCGTGTGATTGACTGCAAGCAACCCTTTTTAGGTGTTCACTATATCCCCTTAAATTGGGAAGCAGATGCTAGAGCTCTTTGTATTTACCAATGATAGATGCTGAGCATATTGCAAAAATATCTTTCTACATGTTGTGTGTGTGTGTGTGTGTGCGTGGATTGACAAGCTCTTATTTCAGCTGTAATAATCCTCGAATGATGACTTTATTGTTACCGCTGTCAGCTTGGCTGGAAATGGGTTGTAATGCCATTGTTTTCCTTTGAATCACTATTGAATCACATTTGCACTGGGTTACAATAAACATTTACAATTTTGTGTGCGCTATTCAAGCGCCCAACTATTCTTGTGTCTTTCAATGTCATGTTATGTAATGCAACTGGCTACTGTTGTTAACTGGATCCAAAAGTTTTAATTTTTTCTTTTAAATCCCAAGGACAAGTAGCCAAACACTTGATATCAGCCTTAAAGTCAACCTTCTTTTGTCTTTTGGCCTTGTGGTGCATACAAGTCATGCCCGTAATCAGCAGATGTCCATAATTTGTGCCTTCCTATTGCTACAATTGCCCTTCAAATTACACAAACAGTATAAAGCTGCCTGCAAGGATTGTGATTAATTAGTCTGGGATTTGCTGTAATACTGACAGTTGGAAGAGAAAAATGTGACACAGCCTTTAGTTCGTTGCACTCCCAGGGAATCTTATCAATTGAATGATGCTAATTAAAGCATTTGTGGTTGCGCTGTCATGATTAATTAGTTGCTTTTGTGCGCCCGGTTTCAATGTGCAGAAAGAATTTTGACTTGCCGTTATTTTTTGCTGGATTTTGCGCCCCCTAATTATGTGTCTTTCCACGTCTAGGTGAAGCAGATTATGGAGGAGGCGGTGACCAAGAAGTTTGTACATGAAGACAGCAGCCACGTTATTGCACTTTGCAGTGAGTACAAATCTAGAGGTGTTTTGTATTAGACAGGCTAATTCATTTCCGTTCACATTTAGCGCTTTTCACAATATATATCGTTTCAGAGCAGTTTTACAGAAAGTGCATGTGTCTACATTACAATTTTGAGTAATTTGTAATCAGCGGTGACTGTGTCCAAGTAATGTCCATTTCAGAAATGTAGAGCTCTAAGATAATACAAAGCATGCAGTTAGCTAACATCATGTATTCGTTTAAGCAGAAACAATGAGCTCATTAAAGCAGTTATTACAAATTATGATCATAATGATGCTGATGTGTTTATACTTTGCAAACATAAGAATTTGCTTTTTTGTGCTAATTTGAAGGTCACCATGAAATAAGGTTTGAAATTGTGAGAATAATTTGTGATAGACTTTTAAGCATATTTTAGAATTGGTTGAAAATCTTTAACAAATTATCATAGGAAAAGTGGGTTTATGAATTTATCATAAATATCAAAATTTCATGAATTAAACTATAGCTGCACAATTTCCTATTTTTTTTTTAATGTATGAATTAATAATTAATATACATTCGGTATAACTTTTTTTGTAAAGAAAACCGAATAATTACTAAATATAGATATAAATAGAAATAAAAGTATATTTATTTCTGTCATAAAAATAGCAGCACAATTTCCCATTGTGAATGAAATTATTAATTAACTAAATTATTATATGTAAATATAACTTTGTAAAAAAAACAAAACCTAATAATATTATATAAAATTATATAGATAAATTGTAAATAGAAATAAAATTACATTACATTCTCACACATACAAATAGTTGCACAATTTCACAGCAGTTATTGCAAATTAAATAAATAAAACTATGTATTAATATGTATTGTATTGATATGTAAAGAAAAACTAATAATTACTGAGAAATATATTATATAAAAATATATAGATATAAATATATATTTCTTTCTGACCCATAAAAATAAATGCACAGTTTCCCAGCTGTTATTGCAAATTAAATCAGTAATTAACTAATAATTCATATATACTAATATATATTTTTTTGTAAAGAGAACTTGACATTTAATGAAAAATAAATATCTTTAAGACATATAAAATTGTTTGCTTAAAAAAAATTGGCATGGCAGGCACTAATCTGAACCAGGACCAGCAGAAAAAAAAAAAAAAAAAAATTTGTTGAGCAGGAAAGACTCTAGAGGGAATGGCTGGAGCTCCATGGCATGATGGTTCCGGAGTTTTGGATCACTGCCAACAATAAGGTTAATTTGTCCGGTGTGGATTACTGGGAATGTTTGTGTGTGTGACTCACACTCTTTACTCCAGTGACACAGAGACAGGCCAGAACATTAACCCAGCCTCATTACGTCAGTAACACACCAGTGCTGCGTGGCACGACAAATATCGCTTAGTCAAGTTTCATCAATGCAGAAGCATAAATGCTCTTAGTATATGAATGGAAATACAAATAGGAATAAGAACAGGGAAAGAAATAGTAGAGTAAGAGTAATGTACTACAGTGTTACACAGCTTTGTTGTTGTTTACATGCTCCGTTTGCCTTTGTGTCACAAGAAATAGTGTATTTACTCCCAGAAAGCACTTGATCTGTATGTTTATGCAAATATGAATTCAGTTTATAATTTGTGGTGAATCTGTATTTCACACATAGCAGATATTCTTGCACTGCTGCTGCTTGAGCTTGTTGATATTTACAGTTTGTGCCTCTTTTCATCCAATATGGCGTGCCAGCTTTTGCTTAGAAGCTCGGTTGTTGTGTTGTGTGAATTTCAAAACCACAGAAGAGCTGTAAGAGCTAAACAACAGTGTACAAGACATCAGGACATGTCACTACAAATCAAAAATCACCATGCCCATGTTTGCCTGAGTTCATGTTTCAACTCTTTTTAGAAGTATGCCATGCTGCCATGTTTATACAGAATGCTAAATTTATCCAAACTCATGTTATTTTCCATGACTGCTCTAAAAACTAAAATGGAACAGCTTCTGTGTACTGAGGTTAAAGGTCACACGATAACAAGCAGTGATGTCAGCCCTTGGCTACTCTGTGACTCATCTCTGTCCTTCCGTTTGCCAGTTAGTGCTTTTTAATTGTGGAACATCTGGTAATAAATTTGAATTATTACTTCTGTAACTCAGGCACTTTTTTTGGACACCGTAATGAGTACATCTTCATTCGGCACTTCTTTTCATTAGCTCTAAATTACAAGGAGTTGGAATATGAGATTTGCTGTGTAAATGCTATAGCAATAGCTATTTAACTCCATGACTACAGCAGATCTAACCTTCTCAATGCTTAATATTAGTCCTTTGAGATAATGTTTGAACTCAGTTTATGTGAATCCCTGTGATTCATGAGACCCTTTCAAGATGAAGATTAATTAGGTGAACAAAATACAAATACTGTACGGTGCAACTTCTCTGGAAAAAAACTACAGAATATGGATGTTAATCAGGGTCAATGCTAATATCAATATATATAGGCCTCTATAGATTAATAGGCCTATATGTAAAATGTATATATAAATATTATTTATATACAGATATAAGAAAATATCATATATACATGATATATGTCATATCATGACAACCCTCTGAAGATTAGCATGGTAATGGATATGACAGTGTTAATATATCTGGTTGTGGCGGAATAAATCTGCTACGCTGCTGCTGAATTGCTGTTGTTGTAGATTATTGCTGCTGCTGCAGAGCAAGTACAGGAACTTGCTACTGCCAATACATACGCAGATACGCTGCTCCGAGTAAGACGTGCACAAATACTGTAGCATATATCAATAACTAATAGCATATCTATACAGGTGTAGCTGGGGAAGGTGGAGGGTTTTAGAGAAACTCTGAAGCACACTGCAAACTTCTATAGTGAATGTAAACAGCCATTTAAATGTGTGAGCAACAAGCTCATTGGCTACAGAAGTGACATGGACCAATCAGCTTGTGCCAAGTAGTTAATGCTGTAATTATCATCAGCTTGTGTTAAGGATCCATCAGCCTGCGCCATCTAGAGTTTCATGACTAAACTATGTATGTATATGTATGTGTGTGTGTGTGTATATAATATAAATATATATATATGTACGCAATAAGGTATGAGAGGCTGTGCTGTATTGTGAATAAGTCACGGCTGAAGGGCGTTGTTAGGCATGACGCAAAGCCGTTTTTTATAAAATGGTTACCACACAATACAAATATTAAAGCTAAAAATATGTATTAATGCAACTTTCATGAATTAAACTTTGAAGAAAAAGCCTTCCTTCTGCCAGAAAAAATAGTCCCTGACCGTGAACAGCATCAGAAATTACATTTATTATGCCATTAGATGGCGGCAAAGACTGTCTTTATGAGTGTGTCAGTCAGTAGCGAAGACTTTTACATTGAAAAGACTGAATTGTTGTGAACACGGAACAAGACACAACTGACAAATGCTTTGAACTAGCGCTGTCAGTCACAGGAAAACCCCTTAACTGTTAAAAGGACAGGATAATACATCGGACATTTAAACAGATTTTTTATTATGAACATAGGACTGACCTGAAGGAAAATGCTAAATCTGAATGCAGGTAATAAACTCACTCACTCGGATCTTTTTCTCACAATACTCTTCTACATAATACAGTAAGCTTCAATGAACAATATCAATTGAGAACATACAGTTTACGTTAAGAAACTGTAAGAGTGGTTGCTAAGGGTGTTGTTTAGTGATACACAGAACCGTTGTGTGAAGCGGTCATAGCCGTGTTTTATCGTGAATAAAACACAGCTATTGACCAATCAGAATATATATATAATGATTGCAGATATATATATATATATATATATATATATATATATATATATATATATAATGATTGCAGATATATTAATTATAATATAATAATTATAAAGAATTAAATTGATATTTGGATTTGAGGAGTGTAGGTCATTTTTCATTTCTTTTATTAGAGTGGCAATTTTTGAGACTGTTTTTTTTTTTTTTTTTTTGTGCTTTCTTCTAAGACTTTCCTCCCCTCACGCTGGTTATCACACTCTCTCACGAATCGCAGGCGTTTTACATGATGATTTGGAGTGTTTTTGGGTGTCTGAGGGTAAGAGCATCTGAGTCGTGACCGCAATCGGGGTGATGAGGTTTCAGTATAAATGCTGTTCAGCGCTGGTGTGTGTGGGTGTGTGGGGAGGGGTGGTCTGGGAGCGCTGCCAGTCTGTCGTCACAACCAAAAAGCAGAGCAGTTCCCCTGTTTTCCAGTCAGTCGCCGGGCACGGATTCCCCACGCAGCCGGCCACCCCCTCACTTTCATCTTGCAGCACGCACTCACCCACGTCACACCAGCTTGTGACAGTGCACTTCCAGCTAAATTATGTTTCAGGGGAATAAATCAAAAGGAATTGTGCCTGTGCGATGTAGGTTGGTTGAACGGTGTGCGTGTTATGGAGGCGGCATGTTGCATTTGAGCACAAAAATAAAGGCTTTGTTCTGACCTAGAAGTAGAAAGCTGAACGTTAGCATTTCTGTTCATCTCAATGGCAGTTGCTTGGCTGGACAGTGCCATGCCAACCAATCAAACCTTGACCACTCTTTACAGAGAATCAAATGCTTTATGGCATATTTGACTTGCATCCATTTAGTAGTTTGTAGGCTGCAGCAAAAAATAAATAAATAAAGCATGTCACATGAAATCATTCTAATATGCTGAATTGCTGCTCAAGAAACATTTCTTATTATTATTAATGTATGCAGTATGCGGTAAAATATGCAGTATGTAATATTGACAGGTAGTGGTTGAAATGTGTACTGCAATCGCCATCCTCCTCAGACTCAACGCTCATGCGGGTTGCCAGATTGAGGACACAACAGGAACGAGCGCAATTGACAGTGGCAAGTGATGAGCCTTTCACTTAATGTTTGCAATGTTTTTATTGCGTAGGCTTTTTAGGTCTGATAGAATCTGCAATTTTTTTTTTTTTTTTTTACCCAGTTCGTTTGCACGCTTCAATGGCTGCAATACGCTGTGTTTTCCACCAACTGGCAACCCGAGGTGTTGAAACACTATTGGATAAATTGGCAGTGGGCGAGATTATACAGACCAAAGCAAAAACGGACATTCTGACATGGAATGCACATTTCAAAGTAGAAAAATGGGATGTAGAATTGCTTTTTGGAGAAACAATTATGTGAATGTAGCATGTTTCCTAAATCTCTGCAAATTATGCTTTAGTACAGTTCAAGAAAAAAAAAAATTACATACAGCAACTTATTTATATTTATCAATCATTAATCAAAATATTAATCAAAATATTTTTGAGGATTCTTTGATAAATATAGAAAGAATAATTCATCCTTGCTGAATAAAAGTATTAATTTCTTCTTTTTTTTTAAATACCTTACTGACCCCAAACTTTTGAAAGGTATTGTTTTATGTCTGTTGGCATTACTATGGCAACAAATATAGATATAACAACTGTAGTGTCTGAATAAACAGATCCGGCTTTATTATTTAAAACAAAAAAAAAACCCCAAAAAACCTGATATAGTCAGTCATAAAGATAGCATTTAAAAAATCAAAACATGTTTATGTGCAACTCTAAGTCTGGCAAAGTTATGGCAATAACATTTTGTGCAGATTTTTTCTCCCTAAATGGTCCATTCTTTTGGACTCTCTTCAGAAATGAGATGAGTCACAAGCCTAAAACTGGGTTTCCCAAAAAGCATCTGTCAATGGCATCTTTTTCTGTGTGTTTGATGCTGTACCCTGCTGCCTCCCCATAATGCAGAGCACACATTGTACGAACATGCCCGCTCTGATGCCAAGCCATTAGGCACAGCAGACCTGCCTGAATAATAGCCCCTGTCCTGATGCTGCCACTGCTAATGCCTGTTTGAGAATTACATGGTCGAGTGCACTCACAGATTTCTCTGTGTATTTAGTGTAAAAAAAAAAAAAAATCTTATTCTTAATCATGATAAAGTTTGCTCATTTAGTGTACAAATCATACAGTGACTTTTAAGGCTTTTATTGTAACTTACAATAAAGTTTTCTGTTAACATTTTTTCCATTAATATTTACATATACACTACCATTTAAAAGTTTAGGGTTGTTTTTGTTTTTGAAAGAAGTCTCTTATGCTCACCAAGGCTGCGTTTATTTGATAAAAACAGTAATATTGCAAAATATTATTACAATAAAAAAAAACTGTTTTCTATTTTAATATATTTTAAACGTTTTTCAGTGTTGACAAACAGTTGTGTGGCATAATATTTTTTGTGATCATGTTATTTGATGAGTAGAAAGCTCAAGACAACATTTATTTGAAATAGAAATCTTTTTAACATTTCAAGTTGTATAAATTATTAAAACGTTATTTTCTATATTATGAACAAACATGAATTAGCACTAATCAATAGATAATTTGGCATTAACATGGATTAATAAAAGCTGTAAAAATGTAATACTTTTTTTTTTTTTAAATTATGTTAACAAATTAGACCATATTGTAAAGTCATACCAGAATTTCCATAGTAAATGTTTGGCTCGCAATTTGTTACAGTTAGTCAAACATAGTTAATAAAGTGACAAAAAATGACAAATAATCATAATGTTATGACAATAATGGATCTTAGATAAGCGCTCATGCCATCGACTGTTGTTATGGTTACTTCCTCAAATTAATACAATTGCTGTTTGTGATTTACCCATAGGTGAGTCCTGACTAACTTGTAACTTTTGAGATTAATGAAACAGGGTATATGTTTTTATGCTACATAAAACATACAAACATAGAAAACTGTACACTTTTACATCTTAATTCTCAACAGTATCAGCATAATTAATGTATTCACTTCCAGCATGAAAAGAATGTCCCACTAGTTTCCCATGGGTAGTTTTGACATTGTGCTGGCGTTCATCTTTCAGCAGGGACGTGCACAGACCTTTTGGGGGGCAGTGGCTTAAGTGGAAAAAAGGGCATTTAACTGCCCTCTAATTTAAATAAATAAATAAATAAACAAAACGTTAAATATATTAACACAACTCTGACTTCCTTACCAATTTATTTTAATTCCCCTCACACTCATGCAATTGTTTCATACTCCAGATTTCTACAAAATAATCAGTACACACAGAGACCATTGTCTTCTTTACTATTCACTAGGTTTATCACAAGAGCAGGCAACAGCTATGCCACAATGTGTGTGTTTTCTACAATACTATTTTCAAGTAGTTATACATATTTAGAATAAATGACTGCACCAAGGAGAGGGACATAGTTTCACTAATAATTCGTTTATTTTGCACAAATCAATAAATCGTTTTAATCCTTTTGGTGTTATTGGAATACTTCTTTCATGTAGTGGACAATTTTAAGATTTTGGTCTATTTTTGCTTCCATGTCATCTTTTACTCTAATGGAAAGAAAACTTCCAAAATACACTTTTAGATGGAGTTTGTTTTAAGCCTACTACCCTCCGTCTGTTTGCATCTGTAGATTTCTTCTAAATGAAACAAAACAAGCTAATCGTCATATTTAAACATATCAAGAGTGTTTTCCCCTGAAATATTTAAGTACATAAAATATTTTATAGCAAATGCCTGCAGAGGGCACCAAAAGCCTGGTGATTGTTGTTGTTACACCGCACGATCAAATCCTTGTTTTTGGCCAACAAGCATAATTAAAAAATGTAATATTAGTTAAATAATAATAATAACAATAATAATAATAATCATATTTGGCCACTTCTTTGTGATAGAAATGCTACAGCCATTGTAATTTCTTCAACAAGAATATGTGGACATCAAAACATGCACACTCAAGAGTGAGGGTTTGAACTTTTATTGATGTATTTTACTGTGTAAGTTTAAGAATGCTAGCATTGTGCAATGCTGTATTATGATTTTTAAATGGTTTTAATAAATCGTGCATCCTTAGAAAACACGTCTAATAATGCGGTTCATGGATTCATGCCCGTGGAATGCTCCTCTTCCGTTATTGACAGCCCTACAGATATCTTTACCATGGTAGAAAACGCAGTGCAGAGCACATTAAAATAATTGAAAGTATAATACAACATAAATTGCATTAGTACCAAATCCGGCAGATGCGTTGCTGGTGGTCAAATTATTAATGTGCGTTAAACGTATAAATAGTCTCACCCTTAAACTCTCACCGCGCGAGCGTGCGGAAATGAATGGCATGTTGTGGAGGGAGGGCATCTTAACTCGTCAAAGCCGACCTGATTTATAGTAATTTTGATTCATTAAATATATTTGTTTGACAGAGAAGCTGTGCGCAAACAGGAATATGTATTCATTTATTAAAAAAACAAAAAAACACCTCGGAAAAAAGGGCACTTTCTCTCGAGGAAGAAAAAGGGAAGGTGCTCAAGCCCCCTTTTATGTCTATGTGTGCACATGCCTGTCTTGCAGATATAACTATTTTGACTTCAAGACTTGAAGGCAGCATATGTCTTAACTGTATGCTGATTTTTGTCTCAGAAGAGTTTGGCCAGCATGTTCTAAAAGTTTTTATCGTCCATGCATTTTAACAAGCAGTGGGCTGTGTCGGGGGTCAGCTGGCTCCAGGCTATGTAACCCACTAGCTGATCAATGGAATGAAAAATACAGACCTTGTAAATCCTTCAGGCTCGGTTACAAACTAGAGCGTGGTGTGGGCGGGGTCAGGGGTCATCAGAAGAGGGTGAGAGCACAAATTGCTATTTACGTATTTAATATAAATTAAAAAGTATTTAAATTGTGTTGTGACTACATTGCTTTTATTCTGTAATTTGGTGCCATTAATGAATAATACAGAGATAATTAATTACATCCTCTTAGTTTCTGATTTTCTGCTGTTGTTTGCACGCATTCGTAAAACTGCAACGGTTAGCTAAAATCATTGCAATCCCCAAGTTGTTGTTGTATTATACTGATTAAAAGCGGCATTCATTTGAGCGATTGATTTACATCTGATTATTACCTGTCATAGTCCACCTTAATATAAAAATCTGTGACTTTATTTCTTCTGTGGAGCACAAAAGAAGAGATATTTCTCAAAATATTTTCTTTTATGTTGCCCAGAAAGCCCTAAAAGTTTGTAACAACATGAGGGTGACTAATTTAATGATTATTTCTGGATGAACTGTCACTTTAATGGTGGAGTATGTAATATGGACAACTAGCGGTTGAAATGAGTACTGCAGTCCAAATTCAAAATATTGGAGAGAATTGTTCTTCCTCCTCAGACTTGACTCTAACACAAGCTGCAAGATTTAAGACATGCAACAGGAATGAGCGCAATTGACAATGGAAAACCATAAGCATTAGGGGCCGTTCACATAGAACGCATTTTTCTATTCCAATGCACTACTTTTCCATTGTTTTTCTATGTAAACATGCACTAAAAGGACTTGTATGAATGTTACACTTGCGTTTCACGTCTTTTGCAGCGCCTTGCACATGAATGCCGCGTTTTTAAGATGCCGTGTCAAGTTAAAAGAATTTAAACTTTTACACGCAGCACTGCTCCTTAATGTCCGTTCCAAAACAGTAGACCAATCAGAAGAACTCTGAGGCGGGGCAAGCGCTGCAAGCTTTTGTTTACAGTAGCAAGTTAGTGTGGCAGCCGTTTTATTTGTTCGTTACTGCCTGTATTGCATCACGTCTCAAAAGTGTGTCTCGAGTCCCTCGTGTTCTGCGCTGCGCTTTTTTTTTTTTTTTTAAACAGTGCAAGCCCTTGCACTGTTAGCTGATCAGCTAATATATATGTTTGCAAAGTTTTTATTGCTGAGGCTTTTTAGGTCAGGTAGAATCTGTGGTTTCTGACCCAGTTCATTTGCTCTTTCATGGCTGCAATATACTGTGTTTTCCAACAACTGGCAACCCGATGTGTTGAAATACTATTAGGTAAATTGGCAATAGGCGGGATCATACAGACCAAAACAAAAACAGACTTTCTGACATGGAATGCACATTTCAAAGTTGAATAAATGCCAAGTTCTCTCACGAAACTCTAGATGGCACAGGCTAATGGTTACTTAATGCAACTTTGACATTTACATAGTTTACTACATGGCACAAGCTGATTGGTTCCTGTCGCATCTGCAGCCAATGAGCTTGCTGCTCAACATTTAAATAGCAGGTTATAATTTACTATAGCAGTTTACTATGCAGCACACTTCAGATTTCCTCTGAAACCCTCCACCTTCCCCAGCTCCACCTGTATAGATCTGCTACAGGCAATTTTATATATGCTATTTGTGCAGCAGCAGTATATCTTGGATGCCGCAGCAGTATATCTTGGATGCCACAGCAGCGTATCAGTGTTTGTACTGGCAGTAGCAAGGCCCTGTACTTGGTCTTCAGCAGAAGCAATAATCTACAACAACAGCAATAATCAACTGCAGCAGCGTGGCAGATCTGTTTCGCCAACACATGATTAAAATCTTCAGAGAGTTGTCATGGTAGAACTGGCTGTAACGTTGTTTTTCAAAGAAACAAGTATTTGAACTTAGCATGTTTCCTAAATCTCTGCAAACATATTATGGTATTTTTCTGCTTCCAGCACCTTTTAAGTCAGAGACTTGAGAGGAATGACTGATTAGTGCATAAGGTCACATCATGTGATATCCGATACTTCCTGATTCATGGAATGCTAACAATACCAGAAGGCTACTCAAGGAAGTAAAGCACTGTGTTGTTGTTTCCTATTTTCCTGTGAAAATACCAAACTTTTCACTTCACCCAGTCCAACTTGTGTGCTTCAAGTCCCTTAACGTCATAAGGAGCTGAAACGGAACTTTGCAGATTTTCTCTCGAACACCTGCGCCACTGTGAGCTAATTAAAGTTAATGAGTGAATGAATAGAGTTGTGAGTCATGTCTGTTTACCCAGCATCCCTCAGCTGATGCTCATGATGAAGCATCTTGTGAATGAGTCTTACTTGAGACCCAGATTCAAATTAGACTGTGAGCAGACTTTATTTGTGAAGCACACAGCTGCTCGCTCGGATATGGCCAAGTCGAATGTAGAACAGGTAGTGAATTTTTCAGATCGGATGCTCCTTTTACCCATTGACTCAAAATCACGGGAAGAGTCATCGAGATTTTTTTTTTTTGTCATTGCAGGTTTTTAATTTAAGAAAGGAAGCAGAAAGAGCAGGGTTATTTTCTGAATGGGCATGAGTTGAGATTGTAGGACACACATGCTTTAGAGACTAATAACATCTGTATCTGATACAGCTTTTCTGGTTTTGTTTGAATCACAAGAACAAGCTACATGTGGGTAGATGAAACTGGTAATTTAGTGATCAACCGATATGTTTTTTAGTGTTGAATTTACATGCCACGTCCACTTTTAGAAAGTGGAAAATGGTGGTTAATCATATTTTAAAGCAGGTGTCTTCAGACATTATCAGACCATGGGCCCCCTTGGTGAATAGAAAGACCATCTGTCACATAATGTATATGGCTGAGTGTTACTTTTTAAGCATGGCCTATAACAATATGTCTGTGGCATCATATTTATGTATTTATATTAGGGATGCACAATATATTTGTACCATATATAGTCAATATTAGAAACCTTTTAATTAATTGATACTGGATATTCAATTGTGCATTTCTCATTTCCTCTATTTGTACATTTAAATTACCTTTGCAAATCTAAAAAATTGATTTTAGTTTTTAGTGTTTATTTTTGATTAATTTAGTAATAGTATAGAATTGTAATATCATTCATTTAACAGTTATTGACACAACATGAAAATAATTATAATAATTTTAATGTTAGTTTTGGAATTTTAATATCAGTGCATCTCTAATGGACATTCACTACATTTTAAGAGTTTGGGACTGCTGAGCGCTCTGCGTTTTTTTTTTTTTTCTCT
This sequence comes from Elopichthys bambusa, assembly GCA_037101425.1. NCBI lineage: Eukaryota > Metazoa > Chordata > Actinopteri > Cypriniformes > Xenocyprididae > Elopichthys > Elopichthys bambusa. The sequence goes on from CM074444.1 coordinate 23,157,059, forward strand.
TTAACTGTCGCCTCGAGTAGAAGAACGTTTGAAACCGGAGCTACTGGCGATTGGCTCTTATTGAGAATATTGCGTGTTGCACTTTCTCCCATTCAAAACAATACGAGTGACACGTCTTGTAGTGTTATTCTGTAGTTTTTTTTTTTACTATCCCATGAGGCCACGAGAGAGGATTTGTTGAAGGAACGTAACTGACGCTGGTAGGTCATGTGACAGTAACATGGCAGATGTAGTACCTCCAAATTCACTCCTACTACATGCATTCGTACTATATAGAACGTACTTTTTCAACGGTCGTGAAGTAAATTTAAATTCAAATGTAGTACCTACCTAACAGTACGTGATTTCGGACGCAGCTCATGAAAATGAAACTACTTGTGCTACTTAATATTTTTGTGGAAACCATGATACATATTTTCAAGGTTATCTGATGAATAGAATTGTTTTACATAATTGGAAAACTGTAGTTATTAATATTGTAATACTGCAGTGGATCCTCTTTTAAAAAGGTTTACTGTGCTTGGAAAAAAAAAAACTTTCCATTTCTGGAAAGTTTTGTTTTTAAGGTTTCATATATTATCTCATTTAAGTGTATCTATGGCAACTAGGAATTCAAAATGATGTCATACTTAGATTTATAATAATCCACACTATATTTTAATATTTTTCTTTTGCCCCTAGATGCTTATAATGGTTAAATATCAGATGACACATCACTAGTCTAGCTTTCCCTTTTGGCAGTCAGTCCTGTATTTCCACATATTTGCTTGTGCATCATTTAGGGGGACCACAGATGCTGCAGAAGACTCTAGTATTTCACTAATTATGGTCTATCTCCATGACAACACAGCTTCTATACTGGGATTTGGCCATGTCAGAGGCTATTACGCACACATTTGCTGAAACAAACACATTGGTTATGTAACCCCCCTTGGTCGGTGGTCTTCTTTAGGGTTATTTCTGAAGACAATGTGCTGTGCCCTGAAGTGACAGTTAAGGTGGCCACAGCAGGCAACTCGGGCATATCTTTATGTACCATGCCTGCTTCCTGACAGCGTGATACAGGTGCCAGTTTGATAAATAACATCAGGTGTGCCCACAATCGATAAGATTATCCCTGGCACGGTGCTGAGGAGCTCACAAGACCCCTGCACGCTGTCGCTCTGATGCTGCGCTCTGGGGACCAGGTGGTATCTGACCTTCACAGCTTGAGCTCCACTGAGGTTGTACAGATCGCTCTGCTCATGAGGACAGAACCGGCGTCATATTCCCGTCGATTTCATCAGCCAGGAGACTGCACTGAGAGACGCTTCATGTTGGATGACATGGACTTTCCCGGAGCTGTCCACTGGGGTTGATAGGAAGACCTGTCTCAGGTGTCTCTGACGGAGGTGTTTTTGTTGTTGATGATTGGCAGTGTAGATGGGATGTTATTTATGTGTTGCCATTTGGGGTTTGTGGCTGATTTTCACCAGGGGATGTTCAGTCGTGATCAGTGCACTTGTTGGAATGATGTGTGTGTGTGCTGGTGTGTGACTGGATGACTGTAGGGAACGCTGCTTACATTGATGGGGTTCTCCGATGGCCTGCTGTTATCTCTTCACTGATTGGGTAATGAGGCTGTTAGATCTATCTATCTATCTATCTATCTATCTATCTATCTATCTATCTATCTATCTATCTATCTATCTATCTATCTAATCTATCTAATCTATCTAATCTATCTAATCTATCATCTTTGTCAAGCCAGTGTTCAGAATTTGTCTTAACAATCAAAAAAGTAATCGCACATTAGTTGAATTTCTTTATTATTATGAATTTCTTTGACTTTCTGTTTTCTTATGCCTCATTATATATTCAAATTTAAATTGCAGATCTATTTCCTGTTTGCTATTCTAAATTCAGTTCTGATGAAGCATTGACAATGATGTCAATCTACATACATTCATGACTACTTATATATTTGTATATTTCTGAATATAATTTCTAATAATAATAAAGATATTTTTTAGTGAAATAATTTTCAAATCAAAGTTTTTAAAGCTTCAAATCAAAGTTTGTATTGTTTGGATTCATCTTTGAGTTGGTTGGTTTGGTTCATGACTTAGAAACAAACAAAGAAACTCATTTCAATCCTCATTACATACCTGTTTGCAAACAATCAGGTTCTCAAATAATCTGTCTTAATCCCATCTGTACCAACATTGTGTTAGCCTTCTCTAAACCCTCCTCAAATCCCACAATCCCTAGCTGCCAGACGGACACGACTCCTGATGCTCCTCTGCATTCCTTAAAGACGTTAACCTATGGCAGTATCTGTTGTTGTTCTTGTTCTCTCAGTGTCTCCGTGCTGGGGCTGGACTAGTTGATGTTGTTTCCCTTAATTAGAACCGAGTGTTAGAGAGGTAATGCGTAGGAGTGACTCCCCAGTGGGAGACATGCTTATTTGGGATTGAGAAGATTTAGCGCATGTCCATTTCCTGTGGAGCATGGAAACTGAAGTGCACAAAATTCTCCTTGTCTAGTGATTAGGAATGTAAAGGATAGAAAGGGTGTTAAAATCAGACTGTTTCTTGTTAAGCACTAATAATTAAGCCTGTTACTTTTTTCCTCATTCCATCATTATGTTTGATAGGGATGTACTGAAATCTTTGCCTAAAATGCTTTATATTTCATTTTGTGAGCATGTAGATTTATTTCTAGTTCAAAGACTGATGGCTCTGTGAATAGTTATCACATGGTAGACACATTCAGAACAGATGTTTTGAAAATTTGAAAGTCAATACAGGCCAATCATTACCCGCATCATGCTTTCCATGGTATCTATGAAATGCTGTTCTGAATACAACATTAAGGAAAAGAGATGGGCCTCTGGAGGCTGGATGTGAGCTTGTCATGACTGAAGCAACTACTGCACTGTCACTGAATAATGTAGTGAAAAGAAGTGTGCTTATAGAGTTGGACTATAATGGAGAGATTCCAACTAAGGGGTACATTTTATGATGCTTGTACTCGTTAAAGTTCAGTTCATTTGAATATAAAATAAAATAAAATATATATATAATATAGAGAGAGAGAGGGAGGGAGGGAGAGAGAGCGAGAGAGCATTACCTGTGTTTGATATAACATTCATTCTTCAGGTCAATGTCCATAATATTATATCCATTATAAAAATCCATTTGAATGTCTGCTGAGGAAAGCGATCTTTGTATTCGTCTTTTTTACAGTTAAGGGAATTTTCCATAACAGCGCTAAAACAACATCTTTTTTACTAAAGTCCCTTTCAATTTAAAAGTCTCTTGCGACTGACTCATTCACTCGAAAAGTTTGCCGCCATCTAATGGCATATTAATGTAACTTTCACTCAATCCATATTACGCACTAATGGACCCTTTCTCAATACCAGATATAACATATTATTTATATAAAATAATATTTATTGAACAAGAATATTTAAATTAACAACAATAGCTGTTATAAATGACAATAGGAAATAAAAACAATTGTACAATTCAGTCAAATGTACAAAATCAGTGCTCTACAGGATGCAAGTTAAATATAGCCTTAAAATTAAATCATTAAATTTATCATAGCCCAATTCGATTTTCTCAGGAATAAGTATTAGATTAATAAGAGTAAAGCCCTTTTTATGTACCCAAAATGAATTATATCTCATGTTTAACCACTATAAGAGCCAGCGGCAAATCCCCGAGATGAAGCTGTTCTCGGCGGGCACATGAGCACTGAACTGCCGCTGACGGCCTGGAGCTCGCATCTCAGAAAACATCTAAACAAATTGTAAAATAGGTGCTATGATTAAATATGAGTCACATATTCCAGGTCTAAACAACTACGTTCTCATCTAAAAAATTTGTGGTACAAGTGTAGTATTTGTAAAAAAATACAGAGGATTTGCTTGGCCACCATGACAGTCGCATTACAAACAGTGAAAAGGTAGGAGTGGCGTTATCACTAGAATATCACACAGCTCTCAGCCAATCAGATTCGAGAACCAGAAAGAACTGTTAAATCCACCGACCAGTTAGTGATCAAAAATGATTCATGCAGTCCCGACACAAAAGAATTAAGTAAACTTCAATTTTAAATGTGTTAGGTCGACTGAACACAATGAAATCGTGTTACTTTAGCTCATTTTAAGTAATTAAATTGAACAAGAGGCAAACATTGTTGAATTGATTTTGAGTGTACAATACAGTTCACAAACAAACCATGGATGCAAAACTTGGTTTGTTTGATGTTTTCAAGAGTGCAAATTCACAAACCACTCTCATAACATTAGCTAGCTATATAACATTATGTTGATGACATATTTAACCAGTCCAAAACACTCTCTCATCATGTGTTAGAGTTATTATAAGGACTGGTGTCTGTTTCAAAGATACCAAAAACAAAGTCTACTTGCATTTTTGTTTTTTATTAATAGTCCCTAAAACACTCTGCTGTCTCTGACAGCGGAATCAGGGAATGTTCTCTCTATGCGTCTCAGTGGGTGTTTCTGTCAAGTGAATGCAGCATTGTCATGTTTTCCTGTCTCTGGAACAGGTGTTTGGTGACCGCTCTAGTGTCAGCAGCTGTGGTTGAGCGCTGCGCATCCCTCAGCTGATTGAAGCATCTCTGTTTCGTAGGTGCTTAGACAAATAGAGCGTTGATGAAGTAAACTCTCTCTTTCACACAGTGGATGGAAGGCGGTGCAAGCAGATTGATTTCTATTCAGCCTGCTGTCTTAGTCTAGAGAGATTAGATAAAACTCAAGCTTGAGATCGCTGTATGTCTCAGAGATGAGATTGCTGGTCTGATGGACCGTTAGAGTGAATCAATATTTAATCACCTGGTGTGAGAGGATGACCTGCAAGGCCATGGGAAATGGAGGCACATTTGAACAGTGTCTGTGTCAGATTTAAAGTCTTAGCATGTTATATAATCTATAATTATTTATTTATTTTTCAACAATTAACATGTCATTTATGCAAAAATGCATACAAAAGTCTGTGACCACTAGTGAAATGTTTTTATTTTCCATTTAAAAAAAATAAAATAAAAATAAATAAAAAAAGAATATATTATCAACAAAAATTTGAGTTAAAAGTAAAAAAAAAAAAATGGGGCGGGGGGAGGACTTTGTCAGACAATGTCAGAATGTAATAGTATTTGGTTTGTTCATCTTTCTTTGATAGATGCTGAAGTTCACTTCTAAGTTTGTGTGTCCAGCATGATTTGAGAAGTGCATCTTGAGCTTCAATGGAAAGAAAATCATCTGTACGAACAAAGTCAGATGATCAATGTCACAAATTTATGTATTCAAGGACCTAGAAATAGTGCCAAAATGAAAATATTTTTTTTTATTTTTCTCTGTTTTTTAATTTTTCAAATTTTAAATTTTCAAACTGACATCAGACTTTTGGATTCCATTGACTGTGTATGTAAATCTCTCCTGTTTTCATACTAAGACTTGAGATGCCATGTGAGGTTTATTTGGCTGAGAGTCACTGGTTCGGAAGCATGGGACACAGAGCAGTTATTTGGATCATGAAAGCAGGAGTCACAGGTGTCCTGAGAGCAGGAATGGGGTGAATACATCATAAACTGACAGAGGTGTGAGTGTTTGTTTACAGGTGTATCATTTCTTCATGCTGGGTTGTGTTGTGTTGTGTGTGTGTGAAATGTTTAAATAGACTGCCATTTTGCAAGGCTGTGTTCACACTTGACTCCTTTCACAAAAAAAAAAAAAAAACTATTAATAGAGGCATCTTCTAACTGTTTAAACTTAGCTCATTCTCGCCTCACAGAAATAGCAGGGCAAAAAAAAAAAAAAAATCACAATGGTTTGTCACCACAATGAAGACTCTGTCCTCACCTTCTGCTTGTTTAGTCTTACTACCTCCCAAGGTTTCTTCCTTCTTATGAAGATTTTCATTGCAGTCTCAGAACCAGCATAACAGCGTAATTATGAAAACTTAGGTATACTCACCTTCATGTAATTCCAAATCTGTATGACCTTTTCTTCTGTGGATCATAAAAGAAGATATTTTGAGGCAATGTCTTTTTCTTTCTTTCTTTTTTTGGTATATAAAATGGAAGTCAGTGGTAACCAAAAGTGTTTGAAAACCATCATTCTTCAAAATATTTTCTTTTTTGTTCTCTTTTGTCATACAGGCTTAGAATGACATGAGGGTGAGTATAAAAGGACCAAACAGCACCAAACATCATCAGAATTGTCCATATAACATAGTCTTCTGAAGCCATACATGAGCTTTGAATGAGAAACCAACTGAAATTTACATTGTTGTTGACATATTTCCCTCTGAAGAAAATTCTCATTTACAGTGTCATTCAGTTGTAAGTGTGACTTGTCATGGCAGGTTCGAAGTCAGAAGTGATGTGCTAGTTTAAGGGGATAGACAACAAGATCGGCAGCAGAGGGGAGATTGGGAGATACCAACCCCTGCGGCTCTACTATTGGAAAAAGCGTAACGGTCAACTTGGATCACATCATTGATTTTCGCACAACTCTGACAGAAATTTGATCAATGTTTATGGATAGAAATACCATAGAAATGAATGAAAAGTGTCATAAACTGAATCCTACCAGTCATAAAATTGTCTGTGAATACAGCATTTAAAAAAAAAAAAAAACTAATGTTTTCTGGCAAACATGTTGAAGATTGGCCAACAGGCTTTCGATTCATTGAATGATACTGTTTTACCACAAAAGCATTTTATTCAGCATATTGAAGCCTCTCCTCCATTGACATCCATTTATTACACTTTTTTTGCTAACCTTGGAGGCTTGCCTTAAAGTGGTTTTGATTTAGTTTTAGTAATTTTGTTATGTGCCTTTGTTTGTTGTTCTATTTAGCTTAATTATTATTTTATTTCAGTTTGGTTGAAACTGATTTTTAATAGTTTTAATAGTCAATAACGACACTGGAATTCTTTTTGGGTTAAAGTTTTTAGTATTTCAGTCTGTGCAAAAATTAATTTAACTGAATCATACTGAATTGAATACCCACAGTTTCTTTACCAACATCTCCCTATGGTAATGATCGATTCCACATAGCACTGTTTTTCCAGTGGAAAATCTTATATTAACTGGTTGTCAGTGGTATTCAGATGTCTGAACAATCTAAACATACTCTTTTCCATAAGGCCAGCACTTGAGGACAGAGCCTGAGTCCAGACTGAGGGACAAAGATCAGGCTGATTAATAAGTACAGCAGTGAGTCACTGAGCCTCTGCTATTTTCTTTCTCCCCCTTTATTCTACTCTATTAATCTCGTCTTTGAGGTCTGTAGTTTCTCTCACGCTCTCGCCCCTCTCATTTCCTCACTCTTCATCACTTTAACTCTGGCTTTCTTCTGTCCTGCCTTTCTCTGTTCCTCATTGTCAGTTCTTGTCTTATGTTTTTTTCCTATGGTCCTCCCCCGCCTCCCACGCTCTGTGCCGAGTACCTCTGTAATGCAGTTCATTACTGTCTATTACTGTGACTCACAGCTTGACTGCACAGTCACAGGTGTGTTCCCTTACGGACGGCAGCGATCGCACCCAGCCTCCGGCATCCAGCCCCCCACCTCTCGCAGAGATGATAGTAGCTCTGATTACAGCCATCGATCAATGTGCATAGTCGGTTTTGAGCGCGTTCACGTGTGTGATGTGATAGTGTCTCAAAAGCTGACCTCAATAGTGCATTAGCACCAGCCCCCTTTTTCTGTAAGTATTTTTTCCATTCATTTTTTTTTTTATAAGCCATGAACCAAGACAATCATAAACGAGGTCAATCACAACACAACAAACTTTGATTTTAAGCAAAAACAAGTGTTTGAAAAACAGACAAAAATACAAAGGTACAAGATTGAGTGCTTAATGGCTTCAGTGAGTGAAAGAACTACAATCCCATGAAGCATTGCAAACAATCAAAATATGGATGAAGAAATATAAAACTATTCCTTTTAGAAATGTTTATATATATATATATATTATATTTATATGGTAGCTCTCTCTGCTTGCCTGCTGCGTTACGTGGTTAGGTTGCGGCGCATTCAAAAACATATTTATTAAACAAAAGACAAGTTATTTCGAGTCATTTAACTCAAGTCCAAGTCAAGTCTCAAGTCAAGAATGTCAAGTCTAAGTCAAGTCAAATCTTTTATTAAAATTTGTCAAGCAAGTCTCAAGTCTTACAATGTGCAACTTAAGTCTGACTGACTGAAGTCCCCCACCTCCCACCTCTGGTGTGTATGTATATACCTATATATATATATATATATATATATATATATATATATATATATATATATATATATACCTATATATATATATACCTATATATATATATATATATATATATATATATATACCATAGGTGCTGGTCATATAATTAGAATATCATCAAAAAGTTGATTTATTTCACTAATTCCATTCAAAAAGTGAAACTTGTATATTATATTCATTCATTACACACAGACTGATATATTTCAAATGTTTTTTTTTTTATTTTTAATTTTGGTGATTATAACTGACAACTAAGGAAAATCCCAAATTCAGTATCTCAGAAAATTAGAATATTACTTAAGACTAATACAAAGAAAGGATTTTTAGAAATCTTGGCCAACTGAAAAGTATGAACATGAAAAGTATGAGCATGTACAGCAATCTGAATTACTGCAGCAATGCGACGTGGCATGGAGTCGATCGGTCTGTGGCACTGCTCAGGTGTTATAAGGTGTTATATTGCTCTGATAGATAGTGGCCTTCAGCTCTTCTGCATTGTTGGGTCTGGCATATCGCATCTTCCTCTTCACAATACCCCATAGATTTTCTATGGGGTTAAGGTCAGGCGAGTGTGCTGGCCAATTAAGAACAGGGATACCATGGTCCTTAAACCAGGTACTGGTAGCTTTGGCAATGTGTGCAGGTGCCAAGTCCTGTTGGAAAATGAAATCTGCATCTCCATAAAGTTGGTCAGCAGCAGGAAGCATGAAGTGCTCTAAAACTTCCTCGTATACGGCTGCGTTGACCTTGGACCTCAGAAAACACAGTGGACCAACACCAGCAGATGACATGGCACCCTAAACCATCACTGACCGTGGAAACTTTACACAGGTCCTCAAGCAACGTGGATTGTGTGCCTCTCCTCTCTTCCTCCAGAATCTGGGACCCTGATTTCCAAAGGAAATGCAAAATTTACTTTCATCAGAGAACATAATTTTGGACCACTCAGCAGCAGTCCAGTCCTTTTTGTCTTTAGCCCAGGTGAGACGCTGTCTGTTGTTCAAGAGTGGCTTGACACAAGGAATACGACAGCTGAAACCCATGTCTTGCATACATCTGTGCGTAGTGGTTCTTGAAGCACTGACTCCAGCTGCAGTCCACTCTTTGTGAATCTCCCCCACATTTTTGAATGGGTTATGTTTCACAATCCTCTCCAGGGTGTGGTTATCCCTATTGCTTGTACACTTTTTTTCTACCACATCTTTTGCTTCCCTTCGCCTCTCTATTAATGTGCTTGGACACAGAGCTCTGTGAACAGCCAGCCTTTTTTGCAATGACCTTTTGTGTCTTGCCCTCTTTGTGCAAGGTGTCAGTGGTCGTCTTTTGGACAACTGTCAAGTCAGCAGTCTTCCTCATGATTGTGTAGCCTACAGAACTAGACTAAGAGACCATTTAAAGGCCTTTGCAGGCATTTTGAGTTAATTAGCTGATTAGAGTGTGGCACCAGGTGTCTTCAATATTGAACCTTTTTACAATATTCTAATTTTCTGACATACTGAATTTAGGATTTTCCTTAGTTGTCAGTTATAATCTTCAAAATTAAAAGAAATAAACATTTGAAATGTATCAGTCTGTGTGTAATGAATGAATATAATATACAAGTTTCACTTTTGAATGGAATTAATAAATGAATAAACTTTTTGATGATATTCTAATTATATGGCCAGCACCTGTATGTATGTGTGTGTGTGTGTATGTATGTGTGTATATATATATATATGTGTAAACTTAAGTATTTTGAGAGTGTCATTCGCAGTGCTTGATGGGTGTGACCGGAGCTAAGAAGATCTTGTAAATGTAGATGCAAGCAGATAAACTCAAATAAACACCTCATAAATGTGTATTTTGGATACTTTCATTCCAGTCTGAAAGAAGACATATTTAACTTTGTCACATAGGAATGAATTCTACAGATGGCTTATATATAGTGGTATAAACTGGGATAGACGTATTTAAAAATTACATAGCTTGCATGATTTAAAGAACACAGGAGGCTTTCAGTCATTAATGCCCCATTAAGGATAGCAACGATATAAAACTACTAAATGATTTATAGGGGTAATATGTCTAATCGGTTGTTCATTAAATCCCCATGTGGTCTGTCAGATGCTCTTCTCGATGCTTAGTTCACCTTATTGAGTGGAGGTTGTTAGAGTTGAATCAGATGAACTGTTTTAATGTCTCTGTGATGAGATACTGAACTCCTGTGTGCATTGTTTCAAAGCTTTCTTCAGTTAAAGCATCTTATTCATATGAGATATTGTCATTTCCACAGTGAACAACTGAATAGAGAATAAACAGACAAAATAAGCTAGTGAGAGTGTGAAAAGTGTGTTTTAAGAGTGTATTTGTATGTTTATATGCATTATTTTTTGCCTAAAATGGATGGTTGTGTGCATTCAAAAGTGTGCTTCGAGCATGAGCCCAGAGTAGCTTGTGGGTGTATGGATGCATACAGAAAGTTGTGCAAACCAGCAGGCACAGAGAGATTATGTAAATACATCTTCATGAGCATTTAGCTCGTTTCTCAAATGCACAGCGCTTTGTCTGCTCGTTTGTTGCTCACTAGATGATGAATCCGAGAAACACAGGAAGTGCCATTTCTTATAGTGCCCCTCAGGGCATTGCTGTTCAAATCAGAGCTGCTTTTGGGAGAAGACAGTTATCGTGCTGGGTTCTCAAGGGGGAAGCACTTAACAGCCACTTAGATGATTCATTTTGTTATATGCTCTGAAATTAGAGATGTAGATTAGCAACATATTTGCAGCTTGTTGATCAAGTCTCTTTTCTGTATCTTCAGGGTCAAAGTAAAATCTCATTGAAAGCTAGTGCCATAATAGTTGACTCAAACTGTAAGTGGTGAGGGGCCCTGCTGTTCAGCTTCTTTTGGGAGGCCCCTGGAAGTAGTCCAATGCAATCCCTGTCTGCATGCATTTTGTCCTTCATGAATGTGCATTTTAGCTGTCTAAATGTATCAAACAGGCTCTTAAAGGGAAAAACTTGAAGCTGAGAAGGCTTAAGCCGCTGCCCCTGGTGGCACAAGCCGAGCAATAAAAGTGCTATTACCGCCATAAACGTCTGATTGCTTCCACAAATGCAGTCGATTATGTAGCAGCAAAAGGACCTTAATTCTGATGAGATATTGATAGCATCAATCAAACAGCGAGTCGATAGGTAGACTTTACTCAGCTGTCATGTCAGATGCAAATCTCATAACTGGCCTTTCATTGCGATCATGTAAAAAATGATTTTGATTTCATTTGGCGAGCAAATCTCCTCATGTATCTTGATTTATGTTGTTCTTGGCACATGAGCACTTGGCTACTTGTCAAAAAAGATGGACGAACGCATTAGTCGTGCTTTTGCGGCAATATGAACATCCTCTCCATCTTTCATCGGTGAGATTAGGGGGCTGGGGAACTGTTGCTATTGTTTATTTGTTTTTGAAGTGAGCCCACAGCGCTTGAGGCAGTTGAATCCCAGGCACGGTAACAGGTAGTTCGCCCTGACTCTGCCTTACTGAAATATTTAGCTGTGCTCCAGCAACCAGCAGTAAATCTCGTTCCCAGTTGCAATTGCGCTCCCGTCATGGCTGTTTACCTCACAAAAGGAGAATGAGTATGAGGCAGAACACAATTACTTCTGCAATAAGATTTTCCCTTGCATCATGCGAGTTCATCGATAGCGAAGCCCACTGGGAAAGAAATGGAATTAAAAACTTGACTTGTGAGAACAAATGGCTGTTATTAAAGAAATTCATGAAGCAGTCGGAAATAATAAGATGGTAATTGCTTTAGTTTATTCAGTGTTTTGTTTGATCTTTTCCTTCATACCCCTTATCAACTCCTTCTATGTTCCTTCAGGCTCCATTGAGGCTTGCTTAAATCACCTGCTGAAGCGGAGAGCGGCCGGATTCCTCCGCAGCGATAAGATCGCCGCTCTCTTCACCAAGATCGGCAAGGTGAACACTACGGCCAGTGAGATCTGTCGCAAGGTTCAAGAACAGCTACAGCAACAGGCCGAAATCACCAGGTCTGATTTCTTATTGTGCGCAAACTATGCACATTCTAATTGAATTTTTTTTTTTTTTATCTTTTAATTTAATAAACTCAATAATTTAATTTTTTTTTTTTTCTACAGTGTTGCCTTTCAAAGTATACTCCATTTGATAGTCCGATACAAATTACTTTGTATTCATTTAAACTAAAGTTGCGGCTATCTCATAACTCACACAAGCGCTTGTGAATGCGGGTGTCTGTTGTTGTTCCAGTCTCTGGTATTTTGTTGTTGTTGTTGTTTTTCCATCTCTTTAGTTTCAGTTTAGCTCAGCTCAGACCAGTGTTGCCACCTTGTGGAACAACTGATTGAGTGGCACGTGTACTGTACTATTCTAGTGATGAAATTTGCATCACGTGCACTGTACGCATAAAAACCGAAGTATACTTTGGGCTTTAGCCTTGACGTGTCCCACTTTTTATAACTCCGGGCCCACCCTAGGGGTCATGCCCCCCCAGTTTAGGAACCACTGTCATAGCCAGTAGCCACATAGCTTTAGTCTTTGACTTGGTAATCCAGCCTTTCTAAAATCTGGTTAACAACAATGCAACAAAGTTTACAAAAATAATGTCAAGTCACCATTATTTATATAGCCGGGGTGCACATAAGTGGTACGCAGGTGCGCATGCACGATAAAAATAAACTATGTGCACCAGAAAACATGGAGGGAAGTGCTTTTCAGTACCAACATTTTTGAGGACCAGTTCACAGGGACACGTTTACTTACTATAGTAGGATTTTTCTTCATCTCTGGTAAGATAGCAATCATGATAAGTGTGTTCTTTAATTATTAGGTGTGCAACGGATCGCAGTTAATCCATGATCCGTAAGGATAAGGTCGAGCGGTTCGACACGCATGTGATTTACGGATTAACTGCTAAATTTAACCATCATAGATTGAAAGTTTATCATTTGGACATGTTTTGTCTCACCAGTTAACACATTCAAACGATTTTAAAAGCAGAAGAAGAGGCGACAATCTGGACTCGTGAGCTGTTATCTGTGGGCACAGCCTCACACCCCGGAAATGCGCAGAGACAGTCGGACAGCGCTCGAACACCGAATTAATTTCTCTTTCGCATTTACTTGTGCTTGAACGGACACATACACACAAAATTATGTTAAAATACCTGTCTCGGCAAGTATTCTCTCGGTTATGTCATAAGTGAACAGTTGAGAAAGAAACCAGATGTGTGTCAGTTATTCGGTCCATGTTTTCCTTCTTAAAGTGACAGCAGCCTCATCATCTACCATGTTCAAGAGAAAAGAAGATGGTGGGGAGAGCAGTCAGGAGGAAAGTGATGAGGACAGCTTTTGGGATAAGTGTGTTGCGTAAAGTATGAGTACCAAGCAACATCTCCAGGTGCTCCCTTGAGAACCAGACCAAATTATGCGCACCCCTGTATATAGTGCTTTATACAATACAGATTGTTTCAATGCAGCTTCACAATGATAAACAGGAAAATAATAACTAATGATGCAAACAGAACTCAAATCTACTGTAAAGCAGCTCTAAAACATTCTAAGACAATAGTGTCATTACTCAGCTGAAGTCAGTTCAGTGTTGATTCAGTTCGGTTCAATAACAGTGTCAATGGAGCAAAATTCTTCCATTATGAAACAGTCAAATCAGCTATAAAGCAGCTTACAATAGGTTTGAAAAAGAAGCCTTGATAATTGACTGCAAACTCACATTTAGGTTGAAACATCCACTTTTTTTCTTTTTTTTTTTACAATCCAATCTAATTTTGATTGATAAAATCAAGTCCCACCCTAATTTTTTCTCATAGAATATCCTGTTACACTTAATGTCACTTTACGAAATAAAACAGATTGTAAATGCCATTTTTTGTTGAAATTAAAAGTGAAACCAAAACATGTACCTAACTAAAGGCCCATGCATACCAAGAACAATAACCATAACAATAACTATTATTAGCGTCCACACCACCTAACAATATCATTCTGTTTATTATACAGGTAAACATGGACTGTAGGTTTAAATGATCGAGCTCTTTAAAGTCGGGTGGATTCTGATTGGCTGTCATTGTTTTTATCGCTCATCACATTGTTCTGAAAGTGATTCCAACAATATTGTTTCTCTGTGTCATTATAATTATATTCTCTATAATTACTATTCTCTTAGAATCCTAGAATGATTATTAAAAAATTGTATAGTGGTAGTTATCGTTCTA